>CAXHKU010000822.1:50000-51000 GCA_964017125.1 Flabesymbios commensalis | reverse complement strand
CCCTAACCCTAACCCTAACCCTAACCCTAACCCTAACCCTAACCCTAACCCTAACCCTAACCCTAACCCTAACCCTAACCCTAAACCCTAACCCTAACCCTAACCCTAACCCTAACCCTAACCCTAACCCTAACCCTAACCCTAACCCTAACCCTAACCCTAACCCTAACCCTAACCCTAACCCTAACCCTAACCCTAACCCTAACCCTAACCCTAACCCTAACCCTAACCCTAACCCTAACCCTAACCCTAACCCTAACCCTAACCCTAACCCTAACCCTAACCCTAACCCTAACCCTAACCCTAACCCTAACCCTAACCCTAACCCTAACCCTAACCCTAACCCTAACCCTAACCCTAACCCTAACCCTAACCCTAACCCTAACCCTAACCCTAACCCTAACCTAACCCTAACCCTAACCCTAACCCTAACCCTAACCCTAACCCTAACCCTAACCCTAACCCTAACCCTAACCCTAACCCTAACCCTAACCCTAACCCTAACCCTAACCCTAACCCTAACCCTAACCCTAACCCTAACCCTAACCCTAACCCTAACCCTAACCCTAACCCTAACCCTAACCCTAACCCTAACCTAACCCTAACCCTAACCCTAACCCTAACCCTAACCCTAACCCTAACCCTAACCCTAACCCTAACCCTAACCCTAACCCTAACCCTAACCCTAACCCTAACCCTAACCCTAACCCTAACCCTAACCCTAACCCTAACCCTAACCCTAACCCTAACCCTAACCCTAACCCTAACCCTAACCCTAACCCTAACCCTAACCCTAACCCTAACCCTAACCTAACCCTAACCCTAACCCTAACCCTAACCCTAACCCTAACCCTAACCCTAACCCTAACCCTAACCCTAACCCTACCCTAACCCTAACCCTAACCCTAACCCTAACCCTAACCCTAACCCTAACCCTAACCCTAACCCTAACCCTAACCCTAACCCTAACCCTAACCCTAACCCTAACCCTAACCCTAAC